>OZ005662.1:121628262-121655262 GCA_963930645.1 Salticus scenicus | reverse complement strand
TTTACAATTGCAATATTCATTGTGAATATCAGTGTTTTGGAGGGGGGGGGGGCTTTAGCCCCTAGCCCCCCCCCCCTTAAATCCGCCACTGCTAAGCATACCATGCTAATGCCAATAAAAATAAAATGCTTACTTGTTCATTTATTTTGACATAAAAAGACATTATTTATTTATACATGAATAATAAAATTGAAATAAAACTTGCATATACAAAAATCTTCTCTTTTAAATTAAATTATATTATCTAAATTCAAAACATTTTAAAATATACAACCTTTTTAATTCTTCATGTCATTTACCGACTATTTTCGCACGGGACACCCCAGCTTGTTCTCCGGCGATATGGTGTTCGAAGTTAGTTGAAACTGACATTTCACTCCCTCTTCTTCTCTTTTAAAGACTCGGTGCCACTGCCGGTCAAGTAGTGCCCCATCGTTGCCATTGCAATTATTAAAATTCGACAAAATTTCTATTGATTCTCTAACTGCGGCATTATTGTGGTTTTGATAATTGGCTATCTTTTGCACCTGCTCGAATTTAATATTGATATTATCGTCCCTATTAAATTAATTTGCGTTAAAGCAGTAGTTATTTTTCCTGTAGCGATATCGTGACTGTGTTCTTTAGTGCACGTTTTTAGCTGAATTTAAATTATGTAAAATTGAAAATAATTTTGATGTAAAACTTAAAAATAAAATTTTCTATTGGTTCCGTTACGTTGATGATGTCTTTGCTGTAATTGATCAAAAAACTGACCCTAATGAAATTTTAAATACCTTAAATCTAATTTATCCTAATATTAAATTTACCCTTGAAGATGAAAATAACAAACAATTAAATTTTCTTGACGTCACAATGTCTCACCATAGTAATAAAGTAACCACCCAAGTGTATAGAAAACCTAATAGCAGCAATGAAATAATTCATAAAAATAGTAAAACACCCTTTAAATATAAAATTAATGCCATCCAAGCCCATATCAATCGTGCTATTATAATTTGCAAAGATCCCAAAATACTTAAAAATGAATTAAAAAATATCAAAAAGTTTGCAGAAAAAGCCGGATATTCAAATAAATTAATAGACAATTTATTCAGAAAACGTTTAAAAACTTTAAATCAAATTAACAATTTTCAGAAACCATTACTTAAATACACTACTTCAATTCCTTACGATTGCAGAGTTTCAAACAAAATTAAAAAAGTTGCAGCTAAACGTAATATAAACATACCCATAAAGCCAAACCCAAACATATATCATCTGATTAGGAGCGACAAAGACCAAATTAACCCTTTAGAAACCGCCGGTATATATAAAATCCCTTATAATGACAGCCATGGCAGAGAAATGTGTTACATTGGAAAACAAAGAAAAAAATTAAAATGTGCATTAAAGAACACAGTCACGATATCGCTACAGGAAAAATAACTACTGCTTTAACACAAATTAATAGGGACGATAATATCAATATTAAATTCGAGCAGGTGCAAAAAATAGCCAATTATCAAAACCACAATTATGCCGCGGTTAGAGAATCAATAGAAATCTTGTCGAATTTTAATAATTGCAATGGCAACGATGGGGCACTACTTGACCGGCAGTGGCGCCGAGTCTTTAAAAGAGAAGAAGAGGGAGTGAAACGTCAGTTTCAACTAACTTTGAACACCATATCGGCGGAGAACAAGCTGGGGCGCCCCATGCAAAACTAGTCGGCAAGTGACATGAAGAATTAAAAAGGTTGTATATTTTAAAATGTTTTGAATTTAGATGTTTAACTTCATGGTTTATTTTTTTAATAAAGTAAATTATATTACATTATTTTATTTATTTATTTATTTATTTATTCATATATATATTTGACATGAAACATTTATTTATTTATTGACATAAAAAGAAATATTTTTAACCAAGAAAAATGTATTTTTATTTCAAAAAATAAAAACGTAGCACCTTAGTATTAAATTTTGGAAGGGTACAGTTGAAAAACTGGGGATATATTGGTATTGGTAAATTGTCAATTTGGGTATGTCATATAACAATTTAAAGATTATAAAGTAATTCTTAAAAAAAAAAAAAGTGATTTGTTTAAATGTAGTGATGAGCATAGTAATGTGAATAATACTAATAATATTATATAGTGTTCATTTACCAGGGTTCCCACAGGTCAGGGAGAACCTGGAAAAGTTAGGGAATTTGAAAATAGTCAAAATAGTTAGAAAAAAGTCAAAATTGCAAACGATGCCCCCAAACCCCGAGAAATGTTGACGTAAACGCGGAAAATGCTTTTTGAACATGCAGTTTAAAATGTACTATGTTATCTTTTAGGTAATGAGTTATTTTTTATGTAGAGAACCAAATTTTATAAAAATAAACCTGGAAAAGTCAGGGAATTTTATTTGTAAAACTGAGTGGGAACCATGTATTCTATTTTGCTTTATCACAATTTAAATTAATTGATTTATTACTGTAACGACATTTAAAAATTTTATCATTAACCCCTTTTTATCCTGAATTTATGAGTCAAAAATGTCAGTTTTGTTTTTTTGTTATTTATTTTTATGAGTAGGTATTTTTTGAACAAAAGAGGTAAAAAAGTTTTTCTTATAAAAAAAAAAAAAAAAAAGGAAATTTTACCTGTAAAATTTGCTTTTTGCATAACCTGATGATTTGGATTTTAGAAGTAATGCATGCTAGCTGATATATGTCGCTAGAACTAACTAGCTTTTATATGATATACATTTTATTTTTATACTAAACATTTAAATAATTTCTCAGTTTCTTATTTACCCAACAAAACTGATAATAAAAGATTGGATGATAAAATAAGCTACTACTATCGTTTAACCTGAAATAAAAAAAAGCAATATAAATCAATCATCTAGTAGCTAGAAAAGTCAACATATAAGCCAGTGAAACAAGCAAATAAAAAATAGAATCAGAAAAGGCTGGTTACACAGTATAAAATTTTATATTGCCTGAGCAATACTTGGTATTAACCAGATTGGAATGATTTGCATGTCTATGTCAATGCACAGCTTTAGCGAAGCCAAAAGGTATTAAGCAGCGTAAATTACAACAACACTTTTTTTTTTCTTTCTTTTTAATGAATATGATGTATTTATTGATGAAGTTTTTACTTTTCATCATTCAATGCCAGTATTTTACTACATAACATATTTATGTGATGCTTTTACAGAACAGTTTAATAGGAAAAATCAATGTTACATAAAATCATTATTGTATTTTGAATCAAAGGATTATTTCTCATATTATATGTCTCATTTAACATTTTCAAAAGAAGTCTTGTCATTTTATATTTATTTTTCGTTTTCAAATAGCATAGCTATACTACATATAAAATTATTTCCAGGTTTCAAAAGACCAAAACCTGTGGCACAGGTAAAAGGAAAGTCACTAACTGAAAAAGGAAAATCTCAAGATAATTTAAGGGACAGTTCACTGTTTCTGTTTCATGCATTGGGCAAGATTTTATACTGCAAACGTAAGTTCTTTATACTTTTTTTTTTTTTTTCACTGTCTTGACATTGTTACTTTAAAACTTTTATCGTAGCATTCTAATATACACATACAGATATTGTATTGATACAGATGCTGTTCAAAGCATGATACAGAAAGATATCATTATATTGAATTCTTTTTAAAAAGTTAAATTTTTTAATTTCATTCATATAATTATATGTCCAACATGGGCGTCGGCACATAGGGGCAAGGGGGGGAGGGGCACTTGCCCCCTCCTGGAAAATTCAAATAAATAAATAATTATAAAAAAAAATTACAATTAAAGCTTTAAAGTTGTCATTAAAATTAAAATAACCAATTAAAATTTGTCACAGAGCCAATTAGAGTCAAGCTGACTCAACCTGCATTTATAGGTTGGCTGTAACCTTTCCCTGCAAACAGATTTTAAATCGACTTGACAGTACGTTTTCCGGATTAGTGTTGGTTTAAAATAAGTTGTATAATTTCTGTAAGTAAAATATTGTAGCTTAAACTGCATGTCTAAAAAATTGTTGTAGTAAATACTTACATACTGGCTTACTTAATCACTTTAATCAACCAACCAATCATTTGAATCTAACTGAATTTGTAAAAGCATGCTGAAATTTTGCAATTTAAAGTTCGCCCCCTCCTGAAAAATTTTCTGGTGATGCCACTGATGTTCAATAAGTATCTATACACTATTCTTCTGTTCAACGTCCACTTAAAATCTGGTAGCAGAATTTTTTGTACCTATCTGCAGCAGCAGGAAATTTGTTTGCAATCCAGGTGTGCATTTTTTTTAATTAAGATTTATAAACTCTAAAGTAGTTGAAAAGTCATAAAAACTTTTTAGATTATCATATTAAATCTATTTAGATTAATTGAATTGAAAAAAAAAAAAAAAAAGAAAAAAAGAAATGCAAGATTTGAAAAAATCATTATTTAATTCTTTACCTGATTAAGCTAAAAATGAGTAGATATGTAATTAGTCACTACTTTATAGATTTTGATCCCAGGAGCAGAATTATATCCAATGTTCTGCAACGAGACATTAAAATTTGCAGATGTTCTGCAGGTATTTTGTCCAAAATTGTCAAAGCACAGTAAAATGCAAAATAAGCATAAAAATAATACTTATTGGTAAAATATTTATTACACATTTATAATAAAACATGATTTAAAATTTTTATAATCTAAAACTGAGGAATACACCCAGAATTTGCAATTTTTTCAATGGCTTTTGGCATTAATATTGTCACATTAATGTGGATATACTACTTACAAAATGTTTATAAATTTTGTCAATACATTGAAACAATGGCTGTTTCCAGCAATTTTCTAGTATGCTAACATATTTTCAGGTCAGTTGAACATATCTAGGTTTTATTAATTTTAGAATGTTAGCTGTATCAACATCATCCAGTTAGGGGATAGATGAAATGTTCTGCAAAAGCCTCAATTGTTCTGCGACATGTGTCGCAGTTTTAAGCACTTTCTGCTCCTGGGATTTTGATGAATGTTGGACTGTTTACAGGGACACCTACACGCACATAAGAGAAAAAAAGATCTTTATGGGCTATGGACTCAGTCTTATTCGCTTGAGCTAAAACTTAGTGCCGCTCTCACATATAGTCCTTTTACAAAGATACAGAGAAAAATTATTTATTATTATGGTCTATGGACTCAAATTACGCTGCTCTGCATAAAAATTGATCCCAACATCATTTTTGCAAATTCTTATGTAAAATGACCTCTTGAATTTCAAATATGACACCCATTTTGCCCACCATTATTTAGGAACGGCTCCCTATTTTTATCATTTTTCGGTGATTTTATGGCTATAAACTTGATTTTTAGGAGGGGGGGGGGAGGATTATTTTAATCGTTAAATATCATCTGAGGAGCTACAGAGTTGGGAAATTGTAAAACATGGACATTTGCGACAAGAGAAAATTTTTTGGGGGGATTTGCCACTGAAATTATTATATATATTTTTTAAATCTGTTATTAATGTTATTTTTTAAACTTTATATTTTTAGGTGTTAAATTAATTCTTTTTCACTCATCAAATCAAATTCAGGGTCATAAAATTATCGAACAGGGAAACAAAAGAGAGGGCACCCATTGGAATTCATTATGCAGTGATGCGATTTGGTGCATCGTACACATTTTACTGATAATCTTTTCTCATTGAAACTTCATTTTCTTGTCTCGAAATTTGAATTTTGTTTTTGATTTCGCACCGGCCACATGTTTGTGTTTATCATGTAAGACTGATTCTTTTTCCTTTATGGTAAAATGGAATTTTAAAGGATTTTTTTTCTTCTTCAAAACAGAATACTTAAAAAATATAAGGAAAATATGGGTTTTAAACAAGAAATATATTATAAAATTAGCTTTTTTTCTTTCTTTCAGTTTGGATTTTTTTTTTTTTTTTTTTAAGAATGAAAATTACGTGTTCCCTGGGACCTGCCACAATAAATTTTTTGCTTCCCACCTTCGATTTTTCACGTAATTTGCATGCTATAGAGCGTAAATGGCATCGCCGACAAGTATTAATTTCTAGTAATAATCATATCTGTATTTTCTGGTGAAACTGAAGTTGACATTTGGTTTACAGACCTGAAATTTTCTGTAAATAAACTTTTAAGTCTGTGCAAAATTCGCCTTTCATTCACAGACAATTCACGAACCCCCCGAGTGCACAACAATATTATGGTTTGCTGATACATTCTTACATGTTTCACAATCTGTAGCAATTTGAATAATATACAAAATGCAAATCATAATATGAATAATAGTCACCGACATCAATGATAAATTTAATATTCTTTATCGTTATATTCATTAACATCAGGGTTGCTACGGTACCTGGAATTCAAGGAAAATCTGAAAAATTCAGGTAATTTGAAAACTACTAAAAAACAGGGAAAACTCGTGGAAATTTCAAAATTTATTGTGAAAACAGGGAAAATTCAGGGAATTTTGAAATTTTTTTGGGAAAACATTGGAAAATGTGTTCATAATCATATATTTTTTAATTTTATTGCTTTACAATAAAAAAAAAAGTAAAAGTTAATTACATGGCTTTTTCCAAATATAGTAAGTTAACAAAATTAATATACCTTAGAAATGTTTAAATTAACTTGTAAGCAAGTTAGATTCTAATGCTGCATGATTGTGTGTCATCTAATTTACTTTTAAAAGAGACAGGGAAAACTCAGGGAATCTTTTCTCCTGATTTGTAATGAACAATTTTAGTTGATTTCACTATTTCAGTGATCTTTAACATTTTCTGAATTGCTATTTTTCTAATATTAGTATTATTTCCTTTCCTCCCCACAAGACTCGTATATTTTTTAAATTTATTTAAGTACTGAATAAGTAGTTGTTTTAATTTATGCAGGTGATAAATCTACTAAAGGAGAGAAAGATGTTTTGCCTGCACATTTGAAGCACTTGGAAAAAGATCCTCCTTTGGCAAATGCTGAAGTATGTAATTTTTATCACTTAAATAATGTATAATTTTAACAATAATGGTAGAAAGTACTGATTTTGATAATTGATAAAATTTGATAAATTTCTCTATTAAATTTGTTTTTGATGCCCATCCTATTTAACATTTTTACTTTCTTCTATATGTAATATAGAGAAAGTATTGGATTCGCGAAAATTTTCGACCTCCGTTTTTTGACTACACGTTTTGGGATGTCCTGAACACGAATTGATAGTTTTTAAAAAATGTCTGTCTGTCTGTGGTTTCGTTTTTTCACCGTATCTCACGAACCAATGAATGAAATTCAACCAAACTCGGTATATAGTTGGACCCTGGCGAGGCATTGTGCTGATTAGATTTGGGGATCGATAGCCCAGCAGGTGGCGCTGTGATCGCATTTTATGTAAATTTTTAACATGGCAGTATAGGACAAATTTTCGTATTTTTCACCGTATCTCACGAACCAATGAATGAAATTCAACCAAACTTGGTATATAGTTGGAACCTGACGGGGCATGGTGCTGATTAGATTTGGGGATCAATCGTCCAGCAGGTGGCGCTGTGATCGCAAAATTTCGTATTTTTCACCGTATCTCACGAACCGATGAATGAAATTGAACCAAACTTGGTGTATAGTTGGACCCTGACACGGAAAGTGTCTGATTAGATTTTGGGATCAATCGCCCAGCAGATGGCGCTGTGATCGCATTTTATGTAAACTTTTAACATGGCAGTATAGGACAAAATTTCGTATAAATGTACATAATGAGCGTTATTTTAAACTTGTGATTGTAAAATTAATATGAATTTTTGATAATAGTAGTAGTTAACTACGAAAAAAAAATTGTGCATGTGGGGGCACCGGCTCCCCCCCTGGGGGGGAAGTACCCCCCCGGGGGCGGTAAATTTTCAAGATGGGTATCTTTCGAAAGATCTCGTCAATACCTTTAAAACGAATGGTTGAACTATAAATCTGTGACAATTTGAAACAAAGTTATCGATTTTTTTACTTTTAACGAAAAAAAACTTAGAAAAAAAAAATCGTATTTTTTTTTTTTTTTTTTTTTTTTTTTTTAACGAAACTTAACCAAACTTGGTATTTAGTTGGTCCCCAACATGAACTGGTGCTGATTACCTTTGGGGATCAATAGCTCAACAGGTGGCGCTGTGATCGCATTTTTTCTAAATTTTTAACATGGCAGTATAGGACAAAATTTTGTATAAAGGTACATAATGAGAGTTACTTTTTAACTTGTGATTGTAAAATTAATATGAGTTATTGATAATAGTAATAGTTAACTAGAAAAAAATTTCTGTGCATGTGGGGGCATCGCTTCCCCCCCTGGGGGGGGTAAATTTTGAAGATGGGTATCTTTAGAAAGATCTCGTTCGAAAGACCTTTAAAACGAATGGTTGAACTATAAATCTGTGATAATTTAAAACAAAGTTATCGATTTTTTTTACTTTTAACAAAAAAAAAAAATAAAATAAATAAAAACTTAGAAAAAAAATCGTATATATATATATATATATATATATTTTTTTTTTTTTTTTTTTTTAAATATTGTTACTGATTGAATATGTATATAGGAAAATATAGAAAAAAGTCTTGTGGTGGCCACAACATACTAGTTTTTCTTTATCCCATATCGGAAACAAATAATATGTTCTAGTGAGTTTAAAGCATAAAGCAGCTTTCAATAACTTTTACTTTCTTCTATATATGTAAGAAGATATTATTGGATTCAGGAGAATTTTTTACCTCTGGTTTTCAGTGGATTTACACCTATTGAGATGTTCTGAACATGACTTGACCATTTTCAGGAAATGTTTTTAGAAAATTGTGTCTGTCTGTCTCTCTGTGCATGGGCGTCGGCAGAATGGGGCAAGGGGGGCACTTGCCCCCCCCTGGAAAATTTTAATAAGCATTTTTTTCTTTAACTTTAAAACTATGCTATCAGAAAAAAATATTTTTTCAGGTTGTGCCCCCCCCTGAAATTTTTTCTGGCGACGCCACTGTCTCTGTGTGTGTGTGTATTAAAAATTTTGTGGACACTGTATCTCCCAAACCAATGGGCAAAATTTAACCAAACTTGATATTTAGTTGGATTTAGATCTAAACTGATGCTGATTACTTTTAGGAATCAATCACTTAAAGTGGCACTGTCATTCCATTTTTTTTTTTTTTTTCCTAAGAATTTTTAACATGGCAGTTTAGGACAAAATTTCACGTAAATGTCCATAATGCAAATTATTTTTAAATTTTCAATATGAAATTAGGAAGTAAATATTTATGATAATAATACTCAATCAAGAAAAAAAAAATTATAAATATAAGAGTATCGCTCTCCCTCCCTGAGGTTGGGGGAAAGTATCCCCCATGTGTGTAAATTTTCTATACAGGTATCTTTCAAAAGAACTTGTCAATACCTTTAAAATAAATGGTTGAACCATAGATCTGTGATAATTTAAAAGAATGTTTTCAATTTTAATAATTTTTAAAGAGGGGGAAAATAAAATTTTCTGAGCTATTGGCACAAAATTGATTTTCTTTCGCTATTTAAAGTTTTGTTCCTCTAAAATGAAACTCGCCGGCATATTCATCATGGGAAATAGTTTTAATAAATAATTTGCATTGCACAAATTTGTATTGGAAAATATAGATGAAAGTCTTGTGGCGGCCACAACATACTAGATTTTTTTTTTTTTTAAATGTAATAAATTACCTGCAAAATGTATTCTTAGAATTTAATACTGATACATGCTTTAGTATTGTAATTATTTTTCAAATCATCTTAATATTTCAAACATCCAAACTTCCTACTTATAACACACTTTTTATTGTTTTGTTAGTCGTTTTAATTCAGGCATTTTAATTCAGATGCTAGAAAGATGAATTGTTTTTTCCATTTTTTTTTTTTTTTTATAAAGGGAAATGGCTTATTTAGGAAACCATGTAAAAATGGGCATGTTGAATTAATTTTCAAATGGGTATAGTCAAAGGATTGCACTCTCGGAACAATCTATCTTAACTTACAATTTTCTTTATTTGTGGGAGAAAAAAGGCATTTTATCAGAAAATGACTTTGTAACAGGGTTGCAGAAAATGTTCAGACCTCTGAAATTTCCCCTAAACATATTCAAAATTTCCCCCAAAATGATGCAAGAACCTACAATTAGTTGTTGTTTTTTTTGGAGGGGAGGGGGATATTAAAGGGGAATTATTGTCCTACTATATTCCAAGTTTAATTTTTTTTTTTTTTTTTTTGAAAACTACATTGAAATTCATTGTTAATATTAATTAATGTGCCTCCAGATGAGAAATAGAATGTTTAAGGTAATTAGACTTAATTAACTAACATAATTTTTAAGGTTGTAATTCTTATATAATACAGTATAGGACCCATTATCTGGAACCCGTGGGATCAGAAGTATTCCGGATTTCGGAATTTTCTGGTTTTTGGGTCCTTTTCCCATTATTGCTTTCCCTTAATTATAAAATATAACTCAGTAACTGACAAGTACTAATTTACTTCTAGGAGCAACTACTTCACACAGACAGACATTAAAAAAAAATATTCGAATTATATTCTAGAGCTCTTAAAACATGCAAATAAATCGAAAACTGGAAGTCAAGATTTTTTGCAAATCTGATACTTTCTTCTATTAAATTTAGCAGGAAGTAAAAAAATAACTATAATGTGTATATATATATACAAACATGTACATTACTGCCACTTGCCATGAGCGGCATAGTTGCTTCTTTATCAATGTTGCTAAACATGAATACTGTCTCAATTATAAGAGCAGAATGCTAAAAGATAAAATGATTTTTCTTTAAAAATTTCCTTTTTTTTTTTTTTTAAAAAAAAAAAAAAAAAAAGGTCTTAATGAGAAGTTTAAAATCACCAGAAATATATCATCAAATAAATTAGAATTTCTTTTATATAGCTTGCTTTGAAATCCAGGGTTTTCCTGGTCCACAAGCATCCCTGACCATCTGAAAAAAAGAAATTCTGCTTTAACTTCTAAATTTTCATAATACCACCTAATAAAACACACAATAATTCATTTTAGGGTGATTTTTTTTTTTTTTTTTTTTTTTTTTTTTTTGTAAATTTAGATATAAAATGTATTTTAATCATTTAAAACATATATATTCTAAAATGATTCTGGATTTTGGAATTCCGGATAATGGGTCCTATACTGTATATAATTATAAATTAATGCTGCTTCGTTTTATTGCACTTTGCTGTCTCTGAAAATTTAAAATACCTTTTTATTACACAATTTCAAAATCAAGAATAAGAAAAATATTTTAATGCATGAACCGTAATCATTTAATAAAAATTCTATAGTTTTCTGTTTATAGGTGAATTACAATTATTGTGGGATACAGTATAAGAAAAGTAAACACTATATAACTTAACTGATGTGTACAAAAGTGAACAAAAGCTGTACAAACCTGGTTTAAAAAAAAAAAAAAAAAAAAAAGTTATATACTATAAAAATGAGACGGTACAAAATGTACAAAACATTGGCAAACTTGTTATTTTTTTTTTTACCCATTATTAATGCAGACGATTTTCATCTTAGAGAGGTATTGCATTAAATGTCCAATGGAAGTTAATTTTTACCAAGTAGATGACATTTTTCCCGTTCTTAGGGAAAATTGTAGTATAGCAGTACAACTTACCACATATATGCACCCAATTTAATCTAATAGTCTTTTCATAAATTATTTTATTCGATTATATGTAACAGAACCTGAAATATAGCTTTCTCCTAAATTGCAGAAATTGCTATAAGCAGCAATTCTGTGCAATAGAAATTCTCTGAAATTCCCTGGAATTGCAGAAATCGATGTATAGCAGCGCCATCTGTTGTCCAATAATACAACAAGTTGATAGGCACTAGCTTATGTCAAGGTGCATCTGCATGTAATTTTTTATGCAGTTTTGTGCAGTAGTTCCTGATATACAGCCTTTCCTGAAATTGCGGAAATCGCTATGTAATAAGTGCAAAATCAGTCTTCGGTATGATCAGTGTTTTGTGTGTGTGTTTATGTGTTGTTTGTATGTATGTGTTAATTTTTATAAGTTATTCCACTGCTGAAAAAATGTTTGTATTGCAATGGTGAAACTGTAATCTTAAGAGCAGACAATGCTTAATCTCACTGACAGCTGTGGCCCATGCTATTGTATGGGAAAATTTGTTTCCGTAATTACTCATTAATGTTATTTTTTTTTAATTCCATTTTCACATTCAGAAGATTCATAATTGTTACATCAGTACTTATTTTCCAAAAATTAATTTTTTAAAATTTCAGTATTTCATTTTGTGGCTGAAAAATGAGAAAAATGCACTTAGTGAAAATTTGCATTTTTGAACTCAAATTCAAAATTCAAAATTTTAAAAATCAATTTTTGAAAACCGAGTACTAATTTAATGATTGTGAATTTTTTGAATGTAAAAACAGAAATTAAAAAAAAAAAAAAAAAAAAAAAAAATACATCAGGCAATGAATAATTTTGGAAACAAATTTTCCCATAGAGAACATTGGCCATAGGCGTCTGCGAGATTAGATATTGTTCGTTCTTAAGACAAATAAATTGTATTCTTAAATCTACATTTTAAATAGGCATAAAAAAATCAGCCTAAAGAAATTTTTGCTGTTGAAACATGTATGTCAATTTATTAGTTTAATTTGAAGAACAGTTTACTGCCATTAAATTTTTAGAGTTTGTTTTAAAGGTAAATCGTATAGTTTTCATTTAATTCAAAAAGTAATTTTAAATTTTGCATTTTCATTTCCAGGAAGTCTTTGAAAGAACATCTTTATCAGCAGAGGCATTTTCATTGTTCCTTCATGAAAATTTTCTTCCTTTTATGAATGATATCAATTTGGCTGCCAAATCATTGTATTGGTTTAGCGAATCTGATATATTCACGTCATTCTGGAGTGTAAATATATTTTTAACTATATGTTGTAATTTCTATAAAAAGAAGTGAAGTGTTTTTCACTTAATATTAAAAATTTAATTATTATAATTTTTATTTAAATGAATTTCTTTTAAAACTAATTCTTTTATTGTGTACATTAAGTAGATTTACATCCAACATTGAAGATATTTCTATAGCAATTTTGTGGTTCATCCATTGCATCTTCAGTAATTATAATTAATATTATTCAGTTCTTGGTCTCTCTTTCCTTCTGCCTGGATTTTTGGACCTGCAGCATTTTTCTCTTTTATATGTGTTGCTATCATTTTCCAATTTACAATGTGAAAAATAAAATACAAAATTAGCAAATATGTAAAATATTCAATAAAAAGGAAAATTATACAATAGACAAATGATAGTAACACTTTTTGAAGAGAAAGGTGCTGTAGACTCTAAATTTATAGGTAGAAGGGAAAAGATACCGACAGGTGGCTAACATTAATAGCTAAAGATCTATTTATGCTGTTTGATGGATAAATGTGTTTCAGAACCACAATGTTAGAAGATTTATTTATTATACATATTTAATTAATATTTTAAAATTAGGTATATTTAAAAAATATGATTGAGTAATTTTTTTATACAGATGGAGGACAAAATAATGTGACGAATTTCAGTTTAACATGTTTTGTCAGTATCTTAAGAAATATTTGACAAATTTTTCTGTAACTTTGTGCAATGAAGCAGTTGTTTAACCACATATTTTATCATGACGTTTTGGGCACGGAAATATTCATGGGGTCTACTACACAAATGCAAGAAAAGAATATTTTTGATCATCCAGTACATAGAAATGATCTAAATGGCAGTGGCGGCTCATGCACCAAAAATAGGTGAAGAGGCACGCTGTATTTTACACTGTATTCATTTATAGAATGTGAATTTACATTTAAATAAGTATGTTTAGTTAATTTTAGTTAAGATCTTGCTTAAAAAAAATTATGTTTTAAAAATACTTCAATATTTTTGAGCTCTTCACCTATTTTCGGTTAACAAGCCGCCACTACTAAATGGTCTATAACCATAGAATATTCTGAGTTACTTACAACATTTATGATTATTTGTACAAGGGTGTCTCCTAAACTCATGGAGATATAATGGTTTGATTAAAAAATTATTAAAGAATTTTCCTATTTTTGTTTAGATATCATAGGATTTTTTACCAAATTTAACATTAGTTTCATGTATATTGAGGAAAAATACTAGAGATAATAATCTGTATTTACAAAATAAATATATCAAGTTATTTCATTCAAATGCTCATATTTCAAGAAAGGTTTGATTGCACATGTACAAACACTAAGAGAAATTCATTTGCATAATTTAATAGATAAATGATCAAGAGCAACTTCTAAAAAATATGCAAATAGACATCGGAAAAATTAAAAATGTTATAGGAGATAGCGAGAGCTGTTTTCAGTAATTTTCTAAATGACTTCATTCACTTAATATTCCACCACTGATTTCCAAAACTTTAAACAACAATTTGTTTCTTTGCTTTCTTTCAAAAATTTAATTTGCACCTTTTTACTTTAATTCTCTTTTTGTTCTTTTTTTATGTGAATATTCATTTTATTTTTATTTCATTATTTCTTTTTAAATAAGCATAAATATAATAACATTTGACTGAGGTACTCATTTTAAAATTATTCATTGAAATTTCTATTAGTTAGTCATACTGCAAATTAATAATAATTATAACTAGTATCGCCCAGTGGTCGAAACTCGACCATTTTTTTTTTTTTTTTTTTTTTTTTTTTTTTTTTGCAAAGCGAGGCAAAGCAAAGTTATTGCCTTGTCCTAAACGGGATGCAATTGCAACACAGCTGCGGCAATTGTCGAAAACCGAAAATCTAAAACTTTTCTGAATCTTATATTTTCTACTTATATATGCAGAGGAAAGAATAATTTAATAAATCCACTTTTTAAAAAATAAAAATTATTAGTCAATTTCACTTAATTAAAATGCAAGGAATTCTCAAAACGTGTAAATTCATCGAAAACTGGAAATCAAAAAGTTTTTATGTATCTTCTACTTGCTTCTTCTACCCACAAAAGCTAGCAATAAAGACACTTTTTTAAAAAATAAGTAGCCAATTTCAGTTAATTGAAACGTAAAGAAAGCTCAAAACATGTAAATTCAGCAAAAAACGGAAATCGGAATTTTTTCCGTATTGTCTACTTATACATGCAGCAGTTAGTAACAAATCCATTTTCCTTTTATTTAGTATATTAGTTGAATATTTATTGTTTAAATATCACCCTTTGAAATGAAATGTTTATGTTTACATTCGAAACTGGAAGTTTGCCATTTTTTTTTCCACAGTTTTTAAATTTTAAATTAAAATTTTATCAATTTTACGGCAAAAATAACTCAGTCTAACACATGTAGACAGTAACTTATATATAACTATACCCAAATATTGGAATTAAAATCGGCAGATAATTTCTGTTATTTTTTAATAATTTTTTACAAAAAGTTCAATGGATGATTAACATAGAAAATCTTTTTCATGACTCCATGGACAGACAGTGACGTCATCACTTCACTTGCGTATAGTGATGCGACATTATAGAAATTACTGTGTCTATGGTTTTATTTGAGCTTTATGAAATGGCCAGATTTAACAACTTTCTACTTTTAGGTATTTTTTAATGTAAAGGAATATGTGTATAAAAGGGAAAATTGGGGGAAATTACATAAAAAAATAAATGTATTTTTAAATTTGTTATCGTAAGAAAATAATATTTGTATTCGCACCTTCCGGCTAACCATACCTTTCGAATGATACCATTTTCAACCCTCTACTCCCATAATTAATATGTTAAAAAGGGACTACAAATTTTATGCTTGCCTATTAATATATATATATATATATAATAATAATGATTTATTAAACATAGTAAAAGCCAAACAACAGATACAAGATCACTGAAACCACAAAGACCAATAAGAATGGAAAAAAAAAAAAAAAAATATGTAGGAGAAGCTCAGAAAGGTGATTTTCTTTCAACGGATATTGTATGGTGCAGTTGAGTATAAGGCTGATTGATTGCACCAGGATCCTAGATCTGGGTGGAATGCCTTCCATGTTCCTTCTAAGCAAGAGTCAATCCAGGCAAAAATTGGAACTTTTTTGCTGCCCCTTCACAAAATTCAAATCCATAAAATGGGTCCCTTCACAAAAATCAAGTTCAGAAAATAGGTCCCTTCACAAAATTCAGATTTATAAAAACAGCCCTTTCACAAAATTTTATTTTATAAAAATAATACTTTTGTAAAATTTTTCCATGTTTACAGTATTATTTTTAATGAGTGTCTATACTTGTTTAATAAAATGCTATTAACTTGATATTAAACATCAGATAGAGTAACTACTAAAATGAAAGGTTTCTAGCAACAATTCTTTTTTTCACAAAAATAAATAAAAATTTCACAAAAATAATTTGTTTTTCGCAAAAATGGGCCCCAAAAATTAAAACCTGGATCAACCCCTGCTAAGGAATTTCTAACCCATATATTTTTTCATGAGTTTTTTTCATCAACACCACATAATTTCAAATACAACAGCATTTCTGTACTAGCTTTGAAAGCAGATCTATTTGGTCAATATTAGCGACAGTAAATAAAGGAAGAAAAAGTCGGTTTTATTGACAATATACGTAATAAAAGTTTGCAATTTTTTTTTATTATAGATGAATAAGTGCATCATTTATTGTTTTTTTCCATAAAAAATTGTTTTTTTTTTTTTCTTTTAAGGACCGGGATTCATTAAATGAATATGTGGCCTCTTTAGCTTCTCGAGGTTTGATGTTCAATATGATGCCTGCTTCTGGGAATTCTTGGAGACCTTTGCATAAGCCTTATCATTATGAATGTGCTAAAAAGGTATTGTTAATTATAGCTTATTTAAAAATAAAGGAAAGATTTTACTTGAATTTTTTGTTTATATTGTGATTTCGAGGAAGTAGTCTGCATTCTTAAGTGTACTACATCAGTAGAAGAAAAATAC
Source organism: Salticus scenicus (assembly GCA_963930645.1). Taxonomy (NCBI): domain Eukaryota; kingdom Metazoa; phylum Arthropoda; class Arachnida; order Araneae; family Salticidae; genus Salticus; species Salticus scenicus. Next base: position 121,638,249 of record OZ005662.1, on the reverse strand, counting down.
ATTATTTTGCAGATAAGATACCTTGCAATGTGCTAAAAGATTTTGCTAATCTGCCATTGAGCAAAAAAAACTAGTATGATGTGGCCACCACATGACTTTCTTCTATATAATTTTGCACAAAATTTATTTAACACAAATTATTTATTAAATTATTTTCCATTATAAATGCAGACGATTTTTATCTGACAGAATTATAGTATCACTAAATGCTGAAAGATGTCAATTTTTTGCAAATCAGAAAAAATAAACCCCCCCCCCCCCTTTTTTTTTTTTTTTTTTTTTTTTTTTTGTCGTTAAAATCTATAATTTTGTTTTAAATTATCACAGATCTATAGTTCAACCATTCATTTTAAAGGGATTGATGAGATCTTTCGAGAGATACCCATATTGAAAATTTACTCCCCCTGGGGAATGAATATGTGCTCCCACAAAATTTTTTTCATGTACAAATTTTTTTTTTCCGAGATAATTACTACTATTATCAATAATTCATATGAATTTTACAATCACATGATTAAAATAACTCTCATTATGTACATTTATACAAAATTTTGTCCTATACTGCCATGTTAAAAATTTAGAGAAAATGCGATAACAGCACTACCTGTTTGTTCCACAAATCTAATCAGCTCCAGTTTATGTCAGGGTCCAACTAAATACCAAGTTTGGTTAAATTTCAGTCATTGGTTCATGAGATACAGCGTCCACAAAATTTGTGACCTACACACACACACACACACACAGACATTTTCTAAAAACAGTCAAATCGTGTTCAGGACATCCCAAAACATGTAAATTCATCGAAAACTGGAGTTTGAAAATTTTCACGAATCCAATACTTTTTCTATATATACATATAGAAGAAAGTAAAAATAAGTGTAATTAAAACATATAATCTTTATTTTATATTTTGAAAGTTAGAGTGCAATAAAAAATATATATAGTTTAACAATACTTTTATTTTTTTCACGCAATTTACCAAGAATTTATTGTTATTATTTTTTTCCCCCCTTTCAGCAAACATCTATGATGACATCATTAAAAAGATCATTTAGAGGTAAGATGTTTATATAATAACTTTTATTTTTTACGAGTATGCTATACAATAAAGCATTTTGTCTCTTTTGTCTTTGAAATTTCTGTAATCTTACACTTGTTTTCAAGAAAACAGCAATCTAATATAGTAAAAATAATCTGATGAGGCACTCACAGGACTTTCTCTTACCTTGCATTTCAGTACTATAAAAATGGATGCAGATTAAGGTCTAAGATAATAAGTACTGTATGCAAATCTATGTTAAAAATAATTCAAACTATAATCAATAATGTTACCTTACATAAATCCTTACTAAGTCCGAGCTCCATTATATATTTCGGCTACCTAACGGTGCCATCATCAGAAACACTCGGTAAAAATGATTTGAAGGTGCTAAATTTGGACAGCTTGTTTATCCATTGTAGTTTCTTCTTCGATTTCTTCACTTCTGTTGTTTACTTTATATAGCTGTTGCCACTCGGGCAGGGAGATAGATAGATAAACTACTATAACGATAGATAAACTACTATAACGATAACGATAGATAAACTCTATCTATCTCCCGAGTGGCAACAGCTATATAAAGTAAACAAGTGAAGTGAAGAAATCGAAGAAGAAACTACAATAGATAAACAAGCCGTCCAAATTTAGCACCTTCAAATCATTTTTACCGAGTGTTTCTGATGATGGCACCGTTGGTTGGTAGCCGAAATATATAATGGAGCTCGGACTTAGTAAGGATTTATGTAAGGTAACATTATTGATTATATTAATAATCCTTTCCTCCAACATTTTTATAATGTAATTCAAACTAGGTGTAGAAATAACTTTATTTGACAAATAATTCTGTGTGAGAGAGACTACCACATCCCTCAACCTCCTGTTTGAATATTGTACCTAATTCTATAGAGAATTCAAAGTTGTTACTAAATTTAAAAGTTCATTCCAAATTTTTTAGGCAACTTTCACCTGCACTACTCCTTAAAATTTAAACTTTTCAAATAATAATCTGATATGAACTTCAAAAAACAACATTTGAATTGTCTGTTGATTATTTATTTTTAAGTTATATTGATAAAAGAGACACACACAAATATCAAACATAAAAAACTTGACTTTAATTATCAGGGAACCTCAAAAGGCATAATTATACAAACAACCATAAGCAAGCACTGAATATTTAATTTAAAAAATCTTTATTTACTTGTATGGGTATGAGAAATTAAATTTACTTCCTGAGCAGTTTTCCTGGACATGGTAAAATATTATAGTAAAACACTTCCATCAATTACATTCAGTAAAAAAAAAGTTTTTGTTTAATTATTAGTATCTCTGTATGTCTTCTAAAAGTTATGTACACACTATAATGTCCAGAGGCAGAAACGCCACGACACGGCGACATAGTTGCGGACACAGAAAAACGGCTTGCAGACAGTTTTTGTCTGTACTAATAAAAAAATTAGTCCACAACTTTCGGACACCTTTTGTCTGTACTAATAAAAAACAATTGCTCGCAACTTTCAGAGAGTTTTTGTGTGCAGTCATGAAAAATTGTCTGCAATTTACAGATATTTTTCGCTCACAACAATGCGCTACCGATGTATGACGTCTTAGACGCTCACTGGTAGGAACTCTAGACCTCCCCCATATAGGTGCCTTGGTAGGAACATACAAAACAGTGCTTAACAAGAGCGACCTAGGAGCCTAGATCTCCCTTGATAGGCTGCATTATGCGTGTATTCTTTTCTCCTGTTACCTGTTACTGAGATTCTACAGGAATGTAGAAAAGTGCTAATTTCATTTAAAACTGCTCCAAAACTTCTCCTCCACTTCAAAATTCACTTATAAAAATTTCTGTGTCAAACGTTGCTATGAAATATTTAATTGAATGAGTTAAACTGATTATTTTATAATTGTTTATACTATATTGTTCTGTTGTAAAATTGTATTGTGTATTGTTGCACGAGATCATCACTGTTGTTAAGCTGCCCCCCCCCCCTCCCCCTCAGATTGTCTCTATCAGCTTTTTGAGTGTAAGCCATTTTCACCCCTGACTACATGCAACAGGCAGATTATAAAATTTTAAAAACCTGTCGCAGACAGCTACAAAATTTTCTGTCACTGGGCTATAATGTGTACTTAAATATAGTCCTATCTTAATAATGCACTGCACAATCTGAAAAATGCACTTCCATCAATTTTGATGTATAGTCCCACTATATTCTACTTCTTTTGGTTAGCTATGTAAATGAATGGTGAATGATTTTCATACCATATTCTACACAAAACATGTTTTTATGAATACAAAAATTTTAATTTCATTTTTTTATTGTAGCCTATAGATGTTAAACTGCACTTACTGCAATTTTGCCCATAGACATAATATATTTAAATTCTCTTGGATGTCCTTGTACATAAATCATTTGCTTGATATCAGTGAAAAGTTTAGTGTAGCATATCTGAAGCAGATTTAGAATGAATTTGGACTTCCTGCTGCAATTTGTTCTTCAGATAAGCTGATAACAGACACACATACACAGACCAACAGCTAAAAACTTTTTTTTTTTTTTTTAATTAAATTCAGGTGACCTTAAAAACATGGAAATATAACAAAATTTTAGAAAATTTGATTCAAAACAATATTTTCTCTCCCATATGTATGGGTCAGAAAAAGTAAAAAGTATATGTATATATAATAAATGCATGATTTTTTTACTATATTTTATGTAATATCTGTACAATAGTTATGATAACATTTTGAACATTGTTGTTTAAGATCAAATTCAATGAAATATAATTTGCTACAGAATGTTTATCTCAATAATTAAACTTAAATGGTGAGTAGCAGGCATTACATAGAAAAATAATATCCAGAATTTAATATCTGTGTACTTGCACAAATTTATTTATCCACATATACAATGGAAGAAGAGTTTGTGCTTGTGTGACTGTTTATAAATGTATCAAAATTATTTTAATGAGATTTATTTTTTTTAATTAAAAAAAAAAAAAAAAAAAAAAAAAAGAAAAGAAAAAAAAAGAGAGAATCATTGAAAATTAATGCAATAAAAATTAGATATTTCTATCTTTTTTCTGTCAAAATGTTATTACATAGCCTAGTGAGAGAAAATTTTGTAGCTGTCTGCGACATGTTTTTAAAATTTCATAATCTGTCTGCGAAATTTGCATGTAATCAGGGGTGAAAATGGCTTATACTCAAAAAGCCTGAAAGCTGATAGCGACAATCTGGGGGTGGGGGGTTAACAACAGTGGTGATCTCGTGCAACAATACACAATACAGTTTTACTACGGAACAATATAGTATAAACAATTATAAAATAATAAGTTTAACTCATTCAATTAAATATTTTATAGCAATGTTTGACACAACACAATAAAAATAATTATAAATAATAAAGTATTAGTTTTAGTTTTGATACAGAAATTTTTATAAGTGAATTTTGAAGTGGAGGAGAAGTTTTGGAGCTGTTTTAAATGAAATTAGCACTTTTCTACGTTCCTGTAGAATCTCAGTAACGGGTAACAGGAGAAAAGAATACACACATAACGCTGCCTATCAAGGGAGATCTAGGCTCGTAGGTCACCCTTGTGAAGCACTGTTTTGTGTGTTCCTATCAAGGCATCTATAGGGGGCTCTAGATTTCTTACCAGAGAGCGTCTAAGACGTCATACATCGGTAGCGCATTGTCGTGGGCGAAAAATGTCCGTAAATTGTAGATAATTTTTTATGACTGCAGACAAAAACTGTCTGAAAGTTGCAGGCAATTTTTTTTTATTAGTACAAAAAAAGTGTCCGAAAGTTGCAGACTGATTTTTTTAATTAGTGCAGGCAAAAACTGTTTGCAAGCTGTTTTTCTGTGTCCATGACTATGTTGCCGTGTTGCAGCGTTTCTGCCACTGGGTTACTTAGAAGTGTTTGTCTAAATTAAAGCAATTTTATTTTATTTTATACCATGCAAACAGTCACACATATATATATATATATATAATAATTCTCAACTTACCACCTGTTATCTTTTAGATAAATCTGTAACATTTAGGATACTCCAAACTGAAGTTCTCCCATATATGCAGAAAATAAACTGTACTGGTTTAAGATCTGGTAAGATTTCTTTTCTTTCTTTCTTTCTTTTTTCATAAATATGTCATTAGATGAAAAATAAATCTCTTTATCCCAAAATCTCTCTATATTTAATAAATAAACATGTCCTATATTTTGAGATTCAATATTTTAAAACTAAGTTTTCTCTCATATCTCTTTAAAAATTCTGTACATTATTTTAAATACTGTTGCATACTCGGGGTCTATGAATGAATAACAGGTCTTGCAGAGGCTTAAAAGTTTATTTACAGAATACTCAAGAAGATTACAGGTCTGTCAAACAAGTATCAACTTCAATATCACTAGAAAACACACAGCATATCGCTGTAATCAACAGCAGAAGCCCAGTCAGGAAGCTGTTACACATCAAGTAACTTGATGTGAAACTAAACTGACGGCCGAAATATGATCCCTTTATATAGCCTTGTATATTTTCAGAATATTCTCATTATCTGGTTAAATACTCAATTTAGAGGTTAGATAATCGATTTATCGATAATAAAGATTTTTTTCGCCAAGGAGCAGTAAAGTCACTAAGGCCATTACCTATTTTGGTCAAACATTTTTATGGGTTTTTAAAGAAAAAATAATATTTTAATACCTGACTAATCCTCTTTAGATAAAATTACATAAAAACAACTACTATTATTTACAAATTTGTAGCATTGACGTCCTGGACTGTAGAGCTCTTTTATGATGACATATTTCGAAGTCTTTGAAATTGGAGAGAGTAAGGGCTTTTTGAGTCTTTGGATCTCGCATGACAGTATCTGAATATCTGATGCCAGTTCTTATAAACTTTCACCTGCTTTCTGATAATTGGACTTTAACTGGAAACGACTGTGTTCTTTTGAGCATTTTTCTCTAAAACACAGCTCAAACACTCCCGTCAGAATCAAGAAAATCATACATCAGTTCCTTCGAAAGTGTTTCCAGTATGTCAGCGGCATCGCCCTGTAATGATGTTGCTAAATGCACTGTCTTGGCAGTAGCAGGGTTGCCAACTGTTCCGATTTCACGTTCAAAGATTTATCATCCTTTTTTGCTTGGTCAGGTTTGGATCGGAGCCTTGGCGAATTGGGACTCTGAAATGGTCATACGTATAGGATAAAGAAAAATTTTGCAACAATGAATGCAGGAAAACAACTTTTTGAAGAATGATACATGCAGCTTTCGTTAATGTTATTAAAATACATTTTGTGCAGGGACCACAGAAATAAAATTATCAGTGTGGGAAAACGATGCATGTGGGAGTGATAGATCAGGGTTTCACTGTATTTTAATGCCAAAACAAGCAAGAAATACAGAAAATTAGCATTTTATAATATGACTAAGCCTCTTTAGATGAAATTATATAAAAGTAACGACTATTATTTATAAATTCGTAACAGTATTTATTATAATTTTATATTATGTGTAATAATAAATGTTTCTTTCTAAGCAGAAATTTAATCATACTTTACATAATTATCATAGTAATTTAGATTAAGTTTTATGTATTCATTATGTTTTAATAAAAATCTCTATCACATTTTGCAATCGTTATTATATTATTTATTTACTGATTTCTAGATCAATTAGCTGTTGTGTCAGAGATTGGAGAAATGAAAGTGAAAAGAGTGTTTAGGTATTTATTATATTATGTCTTTGTCTTCACATACAATTAATTGATTTTGTTAATTTTATCTTTAAAGAAAAATATTGTTAAATCAAGGATGACAGTGTTTGTTTCAAAAGGCAGATTTCTACATTTTCTCCTGGATCCTTCCAAATTTATACTTGTCCTTTTGTGAAAGACATCAAAAAAAAAAAAAAAAAAAAGGGTGATAAATAAGTGAAGAAAAAAAAGCAATAAACATATCATTGCAGTATTTCTTAGTCCCAGAACAGAGTAAAATTGTGTACCCTGTATATACTGTCTTACTGCATATGTTGAATTGTAGTACAAGAGTAATGGAAGGAGAAAGTTTGTTTCAAGCTTCTTCCTTCTTCATCAACTTTAGAAATTCAATTACAGTGCCGTCAAAAAAGAAAAAAACCCCGTTCCCATCATAAAAATGTGTCGAACTCCAGTGATGACACGGGGCATTAGTCGGTCACAGACGACCTTTCCCTGTCCTATCAACACTCAGTTCATCTCGTGGACTTTTACAATGAGAGTATGCGCTCTTTGCTTCCGCTGGCCAATATTTTGTTTATTTGTCAAAAATTTGAGAACCTACATCGGTATTCCCACTCCGCACACTGGGTCAGATTAAGCTTAAAATGGAAGAGAAATCTCATGCCTTTACTCTGCTAGAGAAGGGAATCTCTGTAATTGACTATGTAGCCAGAGATCTGGCAGATATTTCTAGATGTAGCCAGATGTAGAAAATCTTTACAAAATGTAACTTTTGTTAAAATGTAAACATTTAAGACAAAATCTTAACATTCTAGTTGTTTATTGTAAATATGACATTGCAGTCAGTATTTTGTCATCTCATCTTTACATATAATTACCCAGTTTAGGCATGAATTACTGGCTACATCTAGAATGATCTGCCAAATCTCTGGCTACACCAATCAGAGAGATTCCCTTTTCTAGCAGAGTCAAGGCATGATATTTCTCTTCCATTTTAAGCTTAATCCGACCGATTGTGTGGAGTGAGAAAACTGATGTAGTTTCTCAGACTTTTAAAAAATGAACAAAATACTGACCGGCAGGAGCAAAGAGCATACAGTCTTACTCTAAAAATCCATGAAGCAAACTAAGTGTTGATAGGATAGGGAAAGGTTGTCTGTAATCAACTAACACCACGTGACATCACTGGAGTTCGACATATTTTTATGGCGGGAACAGTAATTGACATGTGATTTTTTTTTTTTTTTTTTCCGTCTCTGTAGTTTGAAGAAATTAAGAGGAGTTTCTGGAAGCTAATGATACAACACATAAGTAGAGTTTTAGTTTTATTGTCTTCTGAAGGTTTGGTGTATTTTTCTTTTGTGCCCAAATGTGGTAATGTAAGTTAATTTTGTTAATACTGGTAGTGCTCATAAGCTAATTAATAAAACAAAATTTAATTAAAGTTAAAAAACATACCCGCCATTATGACCATAAATAAATTTCATTAAAATATAATAAAACTGAGCTGAAAACAGTAAGAATAAATTTTAATGGGTATGATTTGAATGAAAATATAAATAATACATTCTTAGAAGCCAGGAATTTTAAAGAATTTAAGATTCATTATGAAAGAACTGCAATACTTGGTTTAAAGTATTGTTAATTATTTATGCACACACACAATTTATATATATATATGTTAGTTTTTTTTAGGGGTGGGAATCGATTAAGAGTTTTAACTGGGTTAATCGTAGTTCGTTAATAGATTAATCGGTCGATTAATCGGATTTTTAATCGGTTTTCATTTTTTTTATATATATATAATTTTATTTCAATGACGAATAAAACTCTCATATTGTGTACAGTCGGTAACAAAAGTATCCGAATACTAGCAAAAATTCCTATATAAAAAAAAAGTAGAGTTAATACTGTTTTGTTAAATAAATCCTTGTCGAATCGCGTTCTTAGTTAGTCTAAGAATATGATTCGAGAAGGATTTATTTAACAAGTTAGTTCTTCTTTATCACTTCGGACTAGAACACAGAATGTTATTTTCTGTTTCTACTTCGATAGTTACTATCAGCAACTCTGAACAGACAATAAACGTTTGAAGATATTGTGAAACTCTGTTGATATTTTCCCCATCAGAGGGATAGTGGAAATCTAAATCCCTTCTTTTTTCTTCTTCTTTTTTATCTTTAGTATTCCATTTTTTGAAAGCTTCTTGTTTCTGAGAATACTACTGCCCTAGCCAACACTTTCTGTAGAAGGCTACAAACAGGTGGTATTGCTCCAGCATGCACATGCAGCGACATTTTCTTTAATAACTGTCCTCTCCCTTTTCTCTATCAACAAAAATGCAACATCTTCTTTTGTGAGGTTTTATTTTTATTTATTTATTTTTATTTTTATTTTTTGCTTTTTCATTATTTGATGGATGTTTCTTAGAATGTTTGTTAGGAAAATATGTGAAAAAATATTTTGTAGGCAGAACAGCATTTTTACTTTAATTCGTAATTTGAAAATTTTAATCGGATTTTGAAAATTTTTAATCGAATTAATCGATCCGATTAACTCGATTAAAAAAATTGACCGGGACTAAGCATTGATCGATTAACCGAACCGATTAATCGATTAATCGGCACAGCCCTAGTTTTTTTTTTATATAATATGTGAAAACGAAAAAAGAAAAAACACTTTAAGAATCAGAAAATTTGTTCTCTAAGTTTGGTAACAGATAATAGTGCCTTGTTATAAACTCCTTAAAATGAAATTTATTCATTTCTGGTAATTGAAAAAGTTGAATTCTACAGTGAGTGATTTTTAATATATTAATGGTTAAATGACTTTCTTGTCAAAAAAGAAAAAACATGTAAAATTTCATTCATGATTTCAGAATAACTTGTGTATATTTTTCTGAATCTAAGGAAATAAAAAATTAAAAGGAGAAAGGAAAAAGTAATCTCTCTTTTGCATACCATAGTTTTGTAAGTTAAAGAAAAGGAAAACTCTTTTAAATTTATTTTTAACTATACTGGTGGACAAATTTAAAGCGGTAACTTGTTTTCTCGTTCTCTTCTTTTGCACATAATTTTTAAACAAATAAATGAATGAACATAAAATATGAATGGTCTGTTCATTATCATATTATTAGCCAAAGTTTATGTAAATTTAGCATAAGAATAATTTGTAAGCTAACAAATATTCATTTTTCTCTCAAAAGTA